>JANEYF010005298.1:0-15000 GCA_029963845.1 Rhamnusium bicolor | reverse complement strand
AACAAATTTTGTTTTAAAATGCTGATAAGGTATCCTAAAAGCTTACTTCTAAGACTGCTTATAAACGTAAATAATCTGAAAGAACTCAATAAAATTGATTTAAAACCTTTGTAAAGTACATGGGCCCACCTAGAGAAGGGCCTACATGCTTCATTTTAAAACTACTATTAAAACTTTCAAGTTTTAAAGAATTATCCAAACCTAAACCACACTTGAACGAAAGCTGCAAACCATCATATACTTACATAATCGGCAAGATGCTTAATTCCATTTGGAAATCTTATTAGATCACCTTGAAGTCGCCCTTCTGTGTCTCGAGATTTTGAGGACCAGCAATCATCTATTATAATATATTCATATCCAGCACTTAAGAAACCATCATCTACCATTCGATGTGCCATTTGTTTAAAGAGGTTTTCACTAAAATTAGGACAAAATAAAGTCTTAGTCATGCCCAAACGATCTAAAAATAATAATAATAAAAGTAAAATCCAATACATTTTTTCCAACAAAATTCTCGAAATCGTTGACACATAAACAGATAACAAGGACGTCTTGAAATGAAAAGAGGGGGTATCAACACTTCTTCATTTTCACTTTCCTTTGTATCGCTTGGCAAAAAGTACTTACCTAACGCAATCCTCTGGATAGGCATTACAATCCGTAATACATCTAAATCTTTGCCAGTGTAACCAGCCCATTGGAGGAGTCAGAGCTAGTCCATTGTTAAGACATTCAGAAACATTTAATTTAATTAAAAGTATTGCCAAACCCACAAGTAAGTTCCGCATAGCTGACTTTTTTAAATTTTTGTTAAAGTTTTTAAAAATAATGTTTGTCCGACATATTTTCTTATATATAGGTATTATCTCTTACAAATTCGATTAGATTAGATTGAAAGGTCAATAGCCCATTTTTATAGGAGGCCAAATAAGTGAATTACGAAATGAATTGTAACCGGAAAAATGTATTAATTGTTGGGTATTTTTTCCACTTAATGCCGTTTCATAACACTGAAATTACATGCCCAAAAATTTCTTTTGTAAGTATTAACACTAGTTAGCTATAACGGAAAGGAACTAATTACAGGAGTTAGTACAATTTAACACTAAACAAAGCATGTATGTTATTCAATGTAATTCAAGAAAAAGAAATATTTTTTATACACGGTGTTTCAAAAAACATCCACCAAATTTTAAGACATGATATTTTGGCGTAAAATAAGTCGAAAACTTCTATACACTTATAAGTTTTAAACGGTTTCGTTTATAAGATGCAGGATTTGCATACAAATTAAAAATGCTTAGAACTGAAAAATCTCAAAAATTTAAAACAAAAATTTTTTTCTTAAATTTCATTTAATAATTTTGTTTAATTCATAGCAAACTATGAATATTTCTTTAGTTAATTCTGGATCAGATCAGAAATTAAGCAGTAACACATTTCATCAAGTTTTTTCTATATTATACCTTTAAATCATGATAGAACGGTAGCCAATATCAGAGACATCTTTGATGTCGGTCGGATAGTAGCATTTGGACCATATGAGAAGTTTTCAGCGGGCACATACCTCTCACCACCACTCAATTTACCTTAGTCAGTATATGACTAGCAGGTTAGCCACTACATTTGTCTGTCCATAACCTATGGCATACTGAGGAGAACTAATAAGGTCGAAACCGGTCTATGTCCGGTTAGGAATTGGCAATTGATATTGCTACCGATCTATCATGATTTGAAGGTATAATCCAATGCAGGTAAGTGGTATTTGCCCGCTGGGTAGTTGTTTCGTTCAAATCATATTTAATAACAGTGGTTTAGTCCCCTGGGCTAAAGGTCGACGCTCTCGGTCTTACTTCGTCTATCCGCCCAGAGACATCTATGATGTCGGTCGGATAGTAGCATTTGGACCATATGAGAAGTTTTCACATAATTCTCACCACTACTCAATTTACCTTAGTCAGTATATGACTAGCAGGTTGGCCACTATCATTGGTCTGCTCCATAACCTATGGCATACTGAAGAGAACTAATAAGTTCGAAACCGGTCTATGTCCGATTAGGAATTGGCAAATGATATTGGCTACCGATCTATCATGATTTGAAGGTATAATCCAATGCAGGTCGTGGTATTTGCCCGCTGAGTAGTTGTTTCGTTCAAATCATATTTAATAACAGCAGTTTAGTCCACCTGCGCTAGAGGTCGCCGCTCTCGGTACTTGCTTCGCAAGTCGCTATCCGCCACAGTGACATCTATGATGTCGGTCGGATAGTAACATTTGGACCATATGAGAAGTTTTCACATACCTCTCACCACTACTCAACTTTTATGTAGTTTTAGTCAGTTATGTCTCAGGAGTTACCAAACTGAATAAAAGTGCAAGTCTATTTCTCGAGATCATTTACAAATAAATTGAGCCAGATTTCATATGTCGGCAAAACTACACCTAATAACTAAAACTCTGAATACAGGGACGCCTCAAAATTTTGAGTCATTTTTTTTTATTGCACAAAATTGACTCATATGTTATATGATACTAAAAAGGTCTTTAAATGTTTTATTGGTCCCGAAAAAATATTGAAGCTGTTCCAATTATGCTCAAGATAGTATTCCAAAGCTTGTGTGTGTTAAGAAAACGCTGAAAAGGAGGGCACGAAGTATGGAACAAAATTCTTTAATACCTAAATAGCATTTCTTTTACTATACATGAAAGCAAATAATAAAATGTCAAATTACGAAACTTTCCTGTTCGTTTCGAGTGCAATTACTCCAAAAATATATTATTTATTTGCACACATTTTTCCTGCCACATTTGGAGTGTAATTTTTTACAATTGGGGTAAAATGTCACATAAAGTTTGTTGCAAAGATGCCATTATATCCAGAAGACTCTGCAAAAGTTATATACAATAAGAAGAAACTAAAAGGGAACACAACATATAATGTACAACTATCATTTGATTTAACCTATATGCAACGAAATTATTTGATTTCAGTTATTGAGGAAATGAATAGAAGGATAAGTAGTGTCGAAAATCTCTATATAAAGTACCTGAATAGAAGGCCTAATTATAGCTACTAGAAATAACCAAAAAAACTAAATATTGCCAAAAATACAACACCAACAACCAAATGGAAAAAAACTAGCATGAAAATCGGTCATTTAAACATACGCTCAATACATACTGGGTTCGACATATATAGGGAAATTATGTGTGAAAAACAATTTGACTTTGCAGGAATTACTGAAACCTGGCTCCACATAGACTACCCTTCTGAGTATATTTCTATACCCAATTATCAGTTAATACGTTCAGACCGACCCACAAGAGGAGGAGGAACAGCACTTTATGTAAAATATGGTTATAAATGCACAGTATATTATAAAACCACAGATTTCATTAGAGGTCTGGAACAATTGTGGATTAAAGTCAAATTAAAAAAACACACTTTAGGAATAGGTATCATATATAAACCACCACATGTACAACCGAATGTATTAGAAGATCTTGTGGATGTAGTGGAACGTGTCTACTTAGAATGTGACTACATCACAATACTGGGTGATTTAAATATAAACCTGTTGGATTCAAATAGTAATGGATATAATTTATTTAATAACATATTACCCCAATTTAAATTAACACAATAAGTTAAAACGCCAACAAGAATACATAGTCTTGGGGAAACTTTAATAGACATCATTTGTGTTAGTGATGATCTATGTGTAACTGAGTGTGACATCATGGATATTGAAGGTATTTCGGATCATATGTTAGTATACTGTGAGCTTAATTTAAATCATACCCTGCAGGAAACTGGTAAGACATATTATAGAGATTTAGTAAATATTGACATTGAACGGTTTTCGTTAGATGCTTCAAATATAAACTGGGATGGTTTGTATAAAAATAGTGATATAAATTTTATTACAATGAACCTAAATAAGAATATAACAGAGTTATTCAATACACATGCACCTGTAAAACATGTTAATAAAATTAAAAAGCATTTAGCACCATATATTACATACAATATTAAACAAATGATAGATTTAAAAAACAAAGCCCTGAAAAAATACAGGAAAACAAAATGTGCAAATGACCGATTATATTACATAGATCTTAAAAATTATGTGAATATTGCTATCAAAAAAGAAAAGGATTGCTACATAAAATTTGAATTAGAGAAAAAATAAGAATATTCCCAAAACCCTTTGGAAAAAAATAAATAACCTCGGTGTAACAGGTAAAAAAAACTATGTATTAAACCTAGATGAGGAAATAACTGGTGACGATATAAACAACTTTTTTGTCAATGTGGGGGGTGATACTCAAATGAATGATAATGTTCTACAGTTTTACAATAATAATAAATTAAACGACTCTCATTGTCATTTAAAATAAAAAATATAAGTAGTGCAGACATCTACAAACATATAAACACAATTAAGTCAGAGGCCATTGGAATTGACGAAATAAGTATAAAAATGTTAAATCTAGTTTTACCATACTGTGTAAATTTAATTGTAAATATTATCAATCTGTCGTTTTCTACCGGCCAATTTCCCAGTATATGGAAAAACGCCCTCGTGCTACCAGTTCCTAAAGTGGATAATTGTAGTGAATTAAAACATCTTAGACCTCTCAGTATTTTGCCTGCACTATCAAAATTAATAGAAAAAATTATTCCTGAGCAATTTAAAATATATCTTTACCAGAATTCAATAATTCCACAATTTCAGTCAGGTTTTCGCCCTATGCATAGCACTCAAACAGCACTACTTAAAATTGTAGATGATATCACATCTGCTATGGATAATAAGCAAATTACATTTATTATTTTTCTTGACCAAAGCAAGGCATTTGTTTAGTAGATTTTAATGTGTTAATCGCTAAAGTAAAATATATAGGATGTGACAATAATGCCAGTACATGATTCAACAATTATGCATAATAGAGTTCAGAGCGTTAAATATAAAGAGACTACGTGCAATTTAATACAAACTAAAAGTGGCGTTCCACAAGGGAGCATCCAAGGACCTTTCCTTTTTTCAGTATACACTTTTGATTTACTGCAATGTCTCAATTACTGCAAATATCACCTGTATGCTGATGACTTACAGATTTACATATCTTGCACAATAGATAATATGGCTGAAACAATTCACAAAATAAATGCTGATCTATGTAATATATATATATACTGGTGTGCAGACAATGGATTACGTATAAATCCAGAAAAAACAGTTGCGATGTGTATTGGTACTCGTTAAAATTACTCAAAAATAAATTTCAATGATATCAACACAGTATTAAATGACATAAATATAGACTTGTCTGATACCACTAAAAGCCTTGGAGTAATATTTGATAATAATTTGAATTTTGAAAAACATATAAATAAAATTATTAGCTTATCATTTATGAAACTAAAAATGCTCTATAGAATGAAGAAATCATTATCATCAAACACTAAACTTAAACTTATACAAAGCCTGATCTATCCCAATTTGGATTACTGTTCTTGTGTGTATTATGATTTTTTTAACACAACAAAATAAATTTAGATTGCAAAAATTGCAAAATTCATGCATGAGATTTGTAATCGAAATACCTTATACCCATCATGTTACACCTTTTTTTGAACAATTGTAAGGAACTAAAAATACATAATAGGTTCATGTATCTTTATTGTATTTTTCTTTATAAACTAATGAAAAGCACAATACCAAGTTATCTGTACAACAAATTACAATTAAGATCAAATGTTCATAGCATAAATGTACGTATGAATAATTTTACAGTACCACAACATTTACTATCTAAATTTCAAGGATGTTTTTCATATGAAGCACCCACTTTATTAAATATCGTATTAAATTTTTTAGGATTAACAGAAAATAGTTTCAAAATTAAATTAAAAGAATTTTTATATCAAAATCAACTACAGACAAAATAAATATTATTCGTATGTTGCTACCTATAATAAAGATAATTATTGTACAATCACTATGTTCAACCTATTAATTTTATTGCTACTATTTCATTTCATTTCACTAAATGAAACAGGCGGTGTGTGGAAGATCGTAAGCTTATGCGAACACCGACCTATTTGTGTATAGTTTATTTATTTAGTATGTACTGTATATTTTGTAATATGAACTAATTTGCACAATAAACCATATTCTATTCTATTCTATTCTATTCTATATGCTAATACTTAGTACCAAAACATGTAACGGAGGCCTGCAGAAATTATTTTAAATCTCTGTATGGACGTCCGAACTTTACAGGAAATATGGACGAATTAAGAGCTCAATTATTGTTTAAATCCTATAAAACAGATATTAGGTAAAAAAAAATGATGCTAAGATATAAGTAAGCGAAACAAAATGTACCAGTTTTTTTTGCAAAGACTTACCACCTACAGAAAATGTTTTCACCTTCCATGTAAAAAGGCATTTTTTTACAGTGCGCGATATACAAAACTGCGCACCAAGTGTTCAGAAAATTCCAAATATTTTAGAATTAGGAAGGTTTTATTAAATTGCCACCATGCTGCAAATTTTAATCTCAAAGAAAAATGTTATTCTAATGTTACAGCTTCCGCTGCTCAAGGTAACTTGTAAATTAAAAATTCAAATTTTATTGCATTATTTATTTATCATAAAATCATGAATATTTATTTTGTGTAATATATTACATAATATACATATTACCTTCTTCATCTAATAATTATGCAGCGGTTCTCATAACGAACTACCCAAATCGTTTTTGTTAATAGATTAAACCGTACGATATTATGAAGTATAATACTAATTTATATATCTTTAAATACCTAACACAATGTTTTTAATTTATACGTCAGACCTTATAAAATCTGTGGAAACTGCAAATTTTCAAACATACGCAGACGATATGCTTCTTCAATATAATTTCGAGGCTATGGAAGTACAAACGATTTCATTACAAATTAATGAAGAACTTGAGTCTGTTTTTTCCTATGCAACAAAGCATAATTTGAAATTAAATCCAAACAAAACCAGTATTCTCCTATTTTGCGCAGAGACTAAACGGGAAGGTATAAATCAATTAATATGCCTTAATATAAATAACGTACCCTTAACTCTGTCACATGAATCTAAAATATTGGGTGTCATTTTCGACGATAGCCTCAGATTTAAATGTCATGTTGGTAAACTGCTTCAAAAGTCCTTCGTAAAAATGAAAGTTTTATTTGCTAATAGACACTTAATAAATTACAAATTTAGGAAAAAAACTCTGCGAGTCACTTGTGTTGCCTATTTTCAGTTACTGTGATTTAGTATATTTTCCCTGCTTGGATCAAGTGACAAAAAATCGTATACAAAAAGTACAAAATATATGTTGCCGTTTCATTTGCAACTTGAGAAAATTTGATCACATGTCCGCTGCTTTTGCTAATCTTAACTGGTTAAATATGGAAAAAATTGTTAGATACCACTATCATGTTTTTATTCAAAAGCTTCTAATAAATTCGACACCTGCCTACCTTAAAGAAAAGCTTGTTCTCAGAACTGCCATACACAATTTAAATATCAGATTTCCCAATACACTTACAATGCCCTTACACAGTACGGCTATGTTCACCAGATCATTTAGTTTCAATGCAGTACAAATTTACAACACTACACCCAATAATTTCAAAGATCTTTCTGTAAATCAGTTTAGGAAAAAAATTAAGTCACATCTTCTATCAAATTAGTAATATGATTGTTATGTATTATTATTACTTTCTTTATATATGTTGTTTACCTTCACTTATTTTTTTTTTGTTTTATTTTTTTTTTTTAGGTGTATACTTATTTTACTTATTTTCAATATTTTCAAAACTAGACCAATCTGTTGTGTAGTCTAGTACATGTTTCTAGCTTATAAGTTTTAAGTTAATTCATAGTCTGTATGTTTAGTTAAATTTTACATGTATATATATATATATATATATATATATATATATATATATATATATATATATATATACACATATATAAAATAATGAATTATCGGGTAACGCCCGCAAAAGAAAAAATTGCACGGTGAAAAATGCAAAAATTGCAAATGGCAGAAAGATGCAAACCGTGGACACGTGTTTCTGACTAATTGGTCTTCATCAGCACGGTGTAGCTGAGTTAAAATGATGAAGTGGAAGCCACAAAGGTGCGACTGGCTCCCTGTCAGTGGTTTTCCTTTAGTGTCTTTTTTGAGTTTTTGTCCATCATTTTAACTCAGCTACATCGTGCTGAGACCAATTAGTCAGAAACACGTGTCCACGGTTTGCATCTTTCTGCCATTTGCAATTTTTGCATTTTCCACCGTGCAATTTTTTTCTTTTTTGCGGGCGTTACCCGATAATTCATTATTTTTTTTTTACTGTAATGTAAATAAACCCGCGTTTAACTCATTCTCTATTCTTATTCATTTTCCTGGGTCCGGAATCCCACGCAGGTTGCTATAGTTGTCCGCGTGTGCGATGCTTGGACGATGCTCTCATACCAGAGTCATCCAAGTGGAAGCCACAAAGGTGCGACCAATTAGTCAGAAACACGTGTCCACGGTTTGCATCTTGCTGACATTTGCAATTTTTGCATTTTCCACCGTGCAATTTTTTTCTTTTTGCGGGCGTTACCCGATAATTCATTTTTTTTTACTGTAATGTAAATAAACCCGCGTTTAACTCATTCTCTGTTCTTATACATATACATATATATATATATATATATATATATATATATATATATATATATATATATATATATATATATATATATATATATATATATATATATATATATATATATATATATATATATATATATATATATATATATATATATATATATATATATATATATATATATATATATATATATATATATATATATATATATATATATATATATATATATATATATATATTTACATGTAAAGACGACAAACGGACTAACAATTTCATTTTTCGAGGCAAAGTCATTCTTTACAAAAAAATTTGATTGCTGAAAAAAAAACGATTGTCGATGAAAATAAATATAGTTTAAAAAAACTAAAAAACACGCTTTTAAATCACATCAAACTAAAAAGTGAAAAATAATTATTAATATAAACTGAAAACAATAATGAACGAAAAATACTAGTATTATTGTGAAAAAAGCGTGGGTTGCTCGATATACGAAAAATATGGCACAAAGCGCCAATACGGGTACTTTACTCTTATAAAAAATTTAAATTTTTACATTTTTGGACACCCTGTATAATTTTTTTTTATTACGGCGATAAGCGCGATGGATTGGTAATGTAACAATTGTATTCATACCACATTTCATTCATTTCACTTTTATTCGAATCAAATAAAATTTCGATAACCAAATAATTTGTTATGATCCACAGATTGAGAATTTAACTCACACTTCGATACTTTTTTCTATTCGATAAGAAAATGTATTCGATAATTTTATCCGATATATTTTGGTATCGAATAAACCCAGATATTTGTTCGATACCGTTTAACACTAATTACAAGTGCAATATTACCTACCATGAGGAAGTCGTATGAGTTAGACCAGACACCCAGTGCTGCCTTACATCCCCGAAGATATTGAGCTCGTTGTTGAGAACGAGAAGAGTCGTATAAACTCGTTACCGACGAATCCAAGATCCAAGCTAATAAGGGCGAAAACACAACACAGCGGTGCGACGTCGCATCGCAGAAATCAACGATGTCGTAGAAATTTGCAATGCGACGTCGCTTAGTACAAATCCTGGGCGAACCCACAACACTGCGGTGCGACGACGCATCGCAAATTTCCACGACGTCGTTGATTTCTGCGATACGACGTCGCACCGCAGTGTTGTGTTTTCACTTATGAGATCGGGAATGATTCTCTCAAGCAACGCACGCGCAAATCATGGAAGTCTGGTTGTCTTTTATACGCAACTTATGTGACTGTGACAACAGGTTGCGTGTGTACAAGATGACAACTGATTACGATGTAGATTATTTAATTTCTTTAGTTCAGGAACGTCCCGTCCTTTGGGACAAAACAGCAGATCAGTTTAAGGATAAATTTTTAAAAACAGAAACAGGAAGGAAGTGTGTAAATGTTTATATCAATTGTACTGCGGATTGCGAAACAGAAATCTCGTTTAAATCCTTTAGTATTGTATAAAAATGATTTATTTTATTGGAAAAAATGTTTTATGTTGCCAGCAGCTTATTTGGTTTTTATATTTAATTATAACACGCCATACATATATCAACGTGTCGCTTCTGGTATAGGTCTTCTGTGGCCGTGCAATGAACGTTCATCGCATCGCATTGCGGTGCGACTTCGTTTTTGCGATGCGTCGTCGCACCGCACTGTTGTGGCCTGCAACAGACGTAGGACACGTATTGTGCGGTCCACATCTCACTAAAAGCGTCTTCTCTGCGATGCCGTGGCGATGAAGTTTTAACGTTGCGTCATCGCATCGCATCGCCGTGCGACGTCGTTTTTGCGATGCGACGTCGCACCGCTGTGTTGTGTTTTCACCCTAAGTTTAACATAGTCCTCCCCAATGATTACGCCAAGGTGATATATTTCGTCGAGTGCTGCACCTGCAAAGAGAAACATCACCTCAAGGAAGATGAAGAACGGACTACCATATGAATTTCAGCCATGGTAGGAGCGCCCAACGTCGAGAAAAATACGAGATAAAGGAATTGTCTCACGGAAAACCTACAGGACACAAAAACATATTAAAATTCTAACTATTAGATGAAACAGGGAAGTCAAAATATGCGGCTGTATCTGAAAACAGGGAAGGGCGATACATAAAAAAAACATGCGCAAGATTCAAAAAAAGTTTATATGAATATTATATTTTTGCTCAGAAATCGATATCCATCAACAATTTAAAAGAAATGAGACAGCTATTTAAAATTCATGAAAATATACGGTTGGCATAAATACATGCGTTAAAACAATGCATATTATTAGATTTTTAAAATACCAAAACGTGTTTCGTCATTACTATCTTGTTTTAAATATAAATATGTATGCAATAAAAAAATAACAAATGTCACAGAAGAAATTTAAGAGAACCTGTATAATTATAACTACAGAGTAGATTTCATGCATTTATTAATTTGGAAAGTAAAAAATGTATTAAAAATTGTGGTTGGAATTTGAAGTATTGAATATAAATCCAGTAGCGGATTTAGGATTTGGCTAAAGGGGGCGCAACAGTGGCGTATTTAGCGGATAGTAGTAGCAAAACATCGACTTTTTCTTTTTTAGAGTATAGATAAGTTATACACTTTGAGCAAAATCTTGGCTAACATTGTGTTTCAAAATTTTGATTTTGTTAATTAAATTGTCATTTGTGGTGCATTAAAATAACCATGATATGTTTTCTAATAAGTCTGTCCATAAACTTTTGTTTTCAGCAGAAAATGATAGATTTATCAGTATTAAAAATCATTGTAACAATAAAAAAAATAAATCAATTTTTTAAACTTATTCTCAATAGAACTTTTCCGGTGCAGCGAGACTAGAAAACGTTCCCCAGACAGAGGTCAGCGGCGTGACGTCAGATGCCTGCTGGCTCGCTGCCCATAGCACAAATTAAGTGTACATTTACATTAATCTATGCCCACAATAAATAAATAAATTAACTGCTTGTGATAATAACTCATATTCATAGCAGTAGAGTCCGATGTGGACAGTACACAATTCCCTGTGCGTGGATAAGTGCATTAAAAGAAACATATCAGCAAGAAAGTGATGTTTTGTTCCTGGATGCATAAATAGAACTAATAAAACTCCATTTAAAATATTTGAAACCGTACCAAAGCATATAATAAAACAGTTCTATGTATGTGGTATACAATGTGTTTCAAAAATAGTATGCCAAACTTCTACAGGATATGCTATGGGCAAAAATAAACAAAAAAAATTTTTATAGACATGAAATGAACCGGTTCCAGGATAGTTTTTTGTTTTGTCAAAAAACTATTGGAGCTAAATACGATATATTAATGATGACATTTAGAAACAGTTGCAATTTCAGTGGATTTGGCTCATCCCAAGTTGTATAATAGGGAACTTGCCTATAATTTTAAAAAATAAAAATAATACTAAAAAACATAGCCTAACGTTGTAATAAAACGTGTACTTCACAAAAAAAATAAGTTTTCTAATTCCACGCGATCAGTATAAAGGATCTAAACAGCGATAAAATTGAAGTGGCCCGAAACGAGCTACTATTGACTGTGATGTCACACCATACCATATTCGGTAGTCGTCGCGCCGGGAAGCAATACAATCAGATGTTTACCGGTGTTATAAGACTGTGGTTGATTTGTTAGTGTTAGTGTTCTGATATAAATATGTAATTGTGTTTTATAGTACCGCTTATTGTAGTTGTACAGATATTTTAAAATGACTGATCAAGGGTTTTCAAAGGGCCAATCTGATAATTTGCCTAAAGTGGATATGTTTATGGTGGCATCTTTTATACAAAATAGTGAAAGTTTTTCCCTTGGAGAGGTCCGCGGGGTCAAGGCAGAGAAGTATGTATTTTTTTAGCTTTTAGTAATAATTTATAAACATAGTTATGACTTGATCACGGAATAAAAAGAAATAACTACAAAATGCTTAGTCGCAACTAAGCATTTTTAGCAGACTTAGTCTTATGTTTGAAAGAATTTAGGGTAATTCTTTACAACAGCCACTTCTATATTTTTCGTGTTTTTTTTTATACACACGCGTAAAGTGTCTCTATAGAAGACATTTGCTGCAAAGGAAATGTTGGGCAAATGTATAATTACCTATCGTAGGTATTTTCGTACTATGTTTTGGGGCAAGGGAAATAAGTGATTGTGTCGTGTTATCATTCACATAATAGATAAATGTAAGATTTGAATAGAATAAATTAAAGGACAAGGGAAGGTATTTGCAATATACTATATATACTAGAGGTAAACATTTTATTCTTCGCAGACAGTAGTGTTATTGAACTTTTATATAATTGTTGCACATTCTGTAGGATACTCCTCGCAGTTTTTTGAAAAGAATCTTGTGTTTGTCTTATAAACTTCATTCTTACAATACCTAATGTATTGACTACATATTTAATTTTCTCTCCCGATGGTGCCGACTGTATTGGCGAAACGCGTGGCAGTATATTTTATAGTATAAACTAAGATTCATTCTTACAATACCTAATATATTGATCACATATTTAATTTTCAATTTTTTCTTCATCACCCGATGATGCCGACTGCGTAGGCGAAATTTGTGGTAGTATATTTTACAGCATTTTGGTGTCTTTAGAAAATTACTTCCAATTTTAGTAGCACATTGAAAATTGCAACCCTCTGTAGATTCATATTTTTAAATAAAATGTCCTATAACTTTTTTATTTACTATTTGATTTTTTCAAAAACAATGGATTTCTTCCTCTAGCTAACACTAACTTATAGCCCAAATTTCAATTCGAACGGACTTTTTTTTCTTTAGTTATCGTGCTTACAAGAAACGTGACGGACAGACAGACGGACGGACAGATGAACAGACGGACATTTTGAAAGTTTTTCAGAATTCGATGACGAACGAAATGATTTTTTATATACTCTTCGTAATCGTATTTGCGAAGAGTATAATAATAAATAGCTGTTTACTTTCGCACCAGGAAATTACCTTTACTTAATATCACTAAATTACATTCTATCTACTAATCTTATTTTCTAACATTGTATACACATTCTTTCTTTACTTAATCCTACCCTAATTAAAATTCAATAATTCGGAATTCGGCATATTTTATTGCCCGCCTGCGAAAAACTAGTAGATAGACATATAGTATTTAATAATGTACTTACATTAAAATGATCTTCACACACATGTAGAGACCTACTGCTCTGTGAAATGTCTTTTTCATTTCTTCTACACGCTTTTAGCCATTTTGATCGACGAATCTTATCTTCTGGCAACATTATAAATATTTTATCTGGCACTTTTACTGTAGTATTCTTACACAACGGTACAATGCAATATTTAAAATAAGGAGTTTTTTGTTTCCATTTTAGGTACCTATACACTTAAAATTTATGGCGATGCTGGTATTTTTACGGCTGAAATCAAGCAGTCGAGTGCTTGGATCTCCGTCGTGGTATGGTGTGATGTCACGACTACTCCCGCGCTTTTGAACCTGTTTGAAACGGTTCACTCGCGCGCGAAACTTTAATAATTTATAACAAATTTATTATTGGGAATTAAGGCGTCATATTTTGCATATCTTATTTTTTAGTATTGTAGAACATTTTTATGAAGTAAAAAAAATGTGCAAGTTCCCTATTTGTTCTCGAATAGTTTCCGAAAAACAAAAAATATATTTCTGGCAATACTTTACACGCCCTGTAGCTTGGAAATGTTTTAATTTTTGGGCATATGCCCATAAGAACTTTTTTTGTTTATTTTGGCCCATAGTATACCCTATAGTTTGACATACTATTTTTGAAACGCCTTGTATACAACACACAGATCCTGTTATAACCATAATAATTAAGTACAAATTTTTTTGGGTTATTAGGTCCAATGTAATTAAAACACTATTGCATATTACTTGCAGACGTTTTCGGTATAATTTATTACCATCCTCGGGGCACTGTAAGATATAAATAAGTTGATTGTAAGTTATTCTATACCTATATGGGTGATAAATTCTAATCCAAACTAATAGTGAGGAAATATTATTGAACAGTTAATTAATTATTAGTTTGGATTAGAATTTATCACCCATATAGGTATAGAATAACTTACAGTCAACTTATTTATATCTTACAGTGCCCTGAGGATGGTAATTATACCGAAACGTCGGCAAGTGAATACAATAGTGTTTTAATTACATTGGACCTATAACCCAAAAAAATTTGTACCTAAGTATTTAAATTAAGTCTGTCTGGAAATTATTATTATATTAA